>VDFB02260151.1:193939-216657 GCA_007258455.2 Sequoia sempervirens | reverse complement strand
ATTTACAATGCCTCACCGGGAATACTATCTCACTGATAGATTTCAAATGCCTCACTAGCAAAAATGGCCTCATTGACCAAAGAACCTCACTAGTTACAAGGATGCCTCAGTGGCATACACACATTTTCCTCACTAGCATATAGACTTAAAGAATTCAACATACATTTCTCAATAAAGAATTCAACTATAGAGGATCACTTTCTTTCTCTAAAAATCATATTTCTCCTCTAATCTAATAGACTTAATATCTTAAAGATTCATTCATTCGAATCTCTAAAACATCCAATATATTAGTTATACACTTTGTTTTGCATCATGGTTGAAAAAATCCAATTAAAAAATTATATTTACACATTCATCATGATAACTTTATTAAAAACACCAAACTACAAACAATGATAAATCATTATTTATATAAAGATTCCATGGTCTTCAAGATACTGCCAACTGACATTCATTACAATCATCAAAGAAGCCTTAAAAGCTAACCTCATAATTGCCTGCATCTGTCCAGTCAATGTGGTGTCTTTTAATATCTCTTAAACTACCTCTTAATCTACCTTTAACAAGTAACAAAATAATAAACATGTTGTTTTTCAATAAACAATAGCAATCATTATGTGGTATGTCAAACTAAATAAAGAATGCAGATATGATCAACTCCATGTATGTTAACCTAGACTAGGGTTAGTGTAACAAGTCCTTAACACAAAGTAGTTCATATAATCACAAGTGATATGTAACACAAACAAATACAAGATACCTTATCAAGTTTAGATGCATACCCAATAGGGTTAAACAAGATGCCACAAATTTACAAAGTTTTACTCACAACAAAATAGTAACCCACAAAGAGACCTAAACTAGGGTTACAATAGCAAACCATTAACACAAGATTATTTGAAGAATCACAAGGGTTAAAAACAAAACCTTTTATAAGCCACAAAAAATGAATATGGATTAATCACAAAAAATTCCATATGTACAAAACAAATGGTTGACACAACCAACCCTAAATGCCATAGTCAAGAACCTAGACTGGGGTTGAAAATATAAAGAAAAACATGAGTGATAACATAGTCATTAATCATGCCCTTAAACCCTTAACATATTTAAAAATTCAACTAGGGTTTGGAAGAAACTTAACAACCCTTTTAACGATTAATAGATTGAAACACTATTTTAACATAGTTAACCCATAACCCGTAACTTCTTCTTTTTCATTGAAACAAAAATAGGTATTAAGAAATGAAGAAACCTATTTCTCATTATTCCTATCATTGAATATTAAAGTTTCAGTTGAATCTACTTCGTTCCTTGGTCAAACCAACTTTCATGCACCACCAAATTTCCTTCTATAGCTAAGTAACAACAAAATTCAAACTACCTTGCCATGGATGAGAAAACCTAACCAAATGCCCATGTCCTAGGCACCAAGGAATGCTTCGAGAGAAACAAAAAAAATATTTTATAAGACACTCAAAAGATTGACACCATTTTTTTTCATATGTCTTTAACCTTAGCAAACACGAAATTTTTTTATTTCCCTCTCTTTTATTTCCAATGTCCTAGGATATGCCAATTTCCTAGTTCTTAAACATTATTTGATTGAATTCATTTCACAACCCACAACCATTATCATCTTACCACATATGTAGCCAAGATCTTATCATTCTTTGCATTTACATTTAAACACAATCTTTGTCATCTTATTAAATATGAAACCAAACCTTTACAAAACTTGCAACTAAATATACATATTATCTTAATGTTTTCCCACCTTAGGAAATATGATATACCACACAATATGGCAAGAGAGTAATGTTGCAATATATGTCACATAATAAGGCTTATTGTTACCAAGATGTCAATGCCACTGTGCATAAGTAAATATGTCTATAGTACCTGTTCAATGATCAAATGTATATTGTTCCAACCATGACATTTAGCTAGTCTAATGATACTGAACAAGTAATCAAATATCATGTATACCATGTGTGCCATGCCAAGTGTGTCATATACTTGTGATCACGCCAATCACCTTAATTTAACCTTGCATATACCTATTTGAAACAACACCAACAAAAGATGCCATTGGGGTCAACAAACTCCCCCTATGGCATTGGTGTCAAATAACCCAAAGTTGAACCTATTTAAACCACCAATTCACCATGAATTCAACCTTGCTAAACATGTAATCACAACCATTAGTACCACTATCATAATAAGAAAATATGATCATCATAATCATGAACATCATAATAATTAGAAATATACATCAAAGCACATGAGCAATAGAAACAATCAATTATTTCACCCTTTTGACAACAATGCCAAAGGTTGGGGTCAAAAAAGTTAGGATAATATTGTCCGGAAAACCATATAGGACTACCCAAACATGTATGCATTATGCACTATAAAAGGAGTAACCAGAATATGCATGAACCAAAGAAAGCATAAAGATACTATCAATAAATATTACCACACTGTGACCAATCGTACCAACTTCCCTGAACCTGTATGCAATATAGTTAAGGCACCAAATACCAACTGTGCAAAAGCAATTACCATGTCAACAAAACAAGGACCAACTTTGTGAAATGAACAAATATAGTTACCAACATTAATAACCAAGTACTAAGGAATCAACTATGCACTTCTCAAGACTCTCACTACAAAGCTCTTTCAAGCACAATAAAATTATCCTTGCTCTCGTTGAACCTATGCAACCAAAGAGATTAGTTGTTCTCCCCTTTTCTAGAACACAAAATGCAAGACAAACCATGAGTAACTCGTGTTAAGGATAGTAAAGAATACCATGAAATTGACTATCACATGTATTGTTAATTGTATACTCCTTATTTGTGCACTATAAATACATCATACCACTACACTATGTAAAGGATAACAATGAATATTATAGTCTCAAGTATCATTAGCTCATCATTTTTTCACTTTCAAACACATTAATAATTGCATAATGCCAACTAGATAATAACATCTTTTGAACATTTGTGATCAATGCCAAACACCAACACTTGTTGTACTATCATTATACTTGTAAGAGAACTGTATTACACCGGGTAGTATCACTATTAAAATGCACAATATGGCAAGCAACATAGTATGTTGTCACAAATACATAGAGATTAGACTCCATTATTCTTTGTTAAGCATGAAGGAATCCTCAAGAGCCACAATATAATTTATCTAAAAGTTATCATATGATACTTCATCCCATCACACTACCCAATAAGAAAGTATGATCCTATTTTCCACAATGATTACCTTCAAAATATCATATATGTTGGAACACTGCCACATATAACTCCTTAAAGAGGTCCAAAACATGATTTTCCAATAGTGCACTGATCAAAGCATATTAATGCATATCACTTGTTCCAAGGAACCTTCAATTTGTTATGACCTCTGGCCTCCTGAAACCTTAACATGATTAGATCAAAACTTAACTTCACAATACTTACTTTATTGTCCTTGTTGTCAAGAAAGTTCATGTCATTGGTAGAAAGTTGTGTATACACAAAGGTCTTGCAACATAAAATCACATATAACTAACATATTTGTACCATGCTAGTGACATACTAGATGTCAAAGGTTGTTGATATATATATTTTCAAAGGTCTCTACATCACAAAGATCATTCAGTGTTCATTAATAAACACATATCAAATAACTGCATTAGGGGCCTATATCAATCATACCTATAACATTGAAGCATACAACTATTTATACCAAGAAAATAATTAAGTTCTTGTCCACTCAATGAAATGTAAATGTAACCATGTAAGAGCAAGATAAGGATTGTGTCTTTGGAATGACACCACTCAAAAAAAAATACCATGATAGTGATTTGTGAAAACCTATTTTGATCAAGAGCACAACCATTACTATTACTATCAAGAGCACAACCATTACCATTACCATTACCCACAACCCTTATCATCTTATCACATATGTAGCCAATATCTTATCATTCTTTGCATTTAAATTTAAACACAATCTTTTTCCTCTTAGAAAATATGCAACCAAACCTTTATAGAACTTGCAACTGAATATGCATATTATCTTAATATTTTCCCACCTTAGGAAATATGATATACCACACAATATTCCAAGAAAGTAATGCTGCAATATATGTCGCTGAATCAAGCTTACTATTACCAAGATGCCAATTTCACTTTGCATAAGTAAATATGTATAAAATCCATGTTCAATGAGAAAATGTATATTGTGCCAACCATGACATTTAGCCAAGCTAATGATGTTAAACAAATAGAAAAATGTCATCATGTATACTATGTGTTCCATTCCAAGTGTGCCATATACCTATGATCATGTCAATCACCTTGAAACCTTGCATATACCTATTTGACACAATTCTAACCAAATATGCCACTAGGGTCAACATCAAATCCTTTTAAAAAATCCTTGTACTATCTTCCATTAACAATTTCTATGAGTTTCAAGCATACAAGGTTGTGCTTACCTTAGAATAGAGCTCAAAAATCATGTTCCTTTGTGGGGCATTATTAAATTTATCAGGAGGTATAACTTTGCTATGGCTGGGTAGGAAGTCCATTCTAAGGCATGACTTTCCACATATCTGCCTATGTCTTTTGTGAGTGCATATCAACAAGCGTATGTTTCTCACCCTTTGGCCTTCTCACCTGATAAACAACCAAGAAGTTTCGTTGGCCTAGAGTGAATATACATTTTTCTTCTGAAACAAACAACCTAGATCTGATTCAGAACTAGTTGAACAAATGATTGAAGTTTGATCCACCTTTCCATTTTTCATCTTTCTCTTCTTCCCTGTTCTTGCCATTACATGATTTTGTATCTTGATGGTTTGACTTAGGATCTTGGATCCTAGGGGTTTGACTACCTTCTTTGGTCTTTTTCATTCTTTTTCATCTACATCTATAAAATCATATCTCTCTTTAATGTCTACTTTGGTGTGAGTTTGAAGACAATTCATCCTCTCACTAAAGTGGGGGCTAAATGAATCATAGAAAAAAGTACCTCTTGCTTGACATCAAAATAATTCAAGATAAATTGGACTTAATGATGCCTTGATTCAAGTGTTGTGAGGCATTTTATGCATCCACACCAAGTCTTGGACCCTTCCAAATTGAATAGCATGCTTTTATCGATGTCTTGTAAAGGTGTTGTAAGATACTTTCATGCTTTTCTAGACTTAATGAACTCATTTCTCCCTAATTCAACATTATAAAATGTGTTTAATGACATTATTACATCAATATAGAAGGCTTGTAAAATAAATTTAATGTTAAACTAGTGTTGCAATGTGCCTTGCACATTCACATTGATTCTTATGCCTTCCTAGGCTATGTGGACCTCATTTTAGTGTTGTAAATTGTATTTAATCACACTCTCACATTAAATTTTGTGTCCCAATCCCTAATTTAACTTCACATCATCATTAATAGGCCCCTATTAACCCATATTGTGCATCCCAAGGCTTAAATTGATCAAATACCAAACAAAGATTCATTTTAATCCTTACTTATTTATCTCTTGGCATCTTAGATATCAAATTGGCCCCTATGGGACCCATTCATCATCCATGGTGAATATTTCCCATCCAAGTAGGACCCATTCACCATGGGTGGCGAATGAGTCCCATTTGGCTTAATTTTGACCTTTGAGCAGGGAAAAGGTGAAATTTGAGTTTAATATTAGTTCATGTCATCCTGTGATGAGGTATTAATAGGTAAAATATGTGAATTGCCTATAAATGTAAGTATTTTAACTCTAATTCACATCTCTCATCTATTATCATTCATTCATCCACCAATCTTCCATCTCAAGTCAAGCAATTTAGTGTTTCTTCATTTCTCCAAGATAACAATTTTCAAACATTCAAGGGTAGATTCTTCATGTTTTGTTGTAGACTTTCAAGATCAAGAATCATGAAAATGTAATAAACTCCATTATTTCATTTTTCATTCCAATCTTTCATCATTTTAGTTTAATTACCTAAAAGGGGTTTGACCATGGCAAACCCCCATGCCCTAATATTCAACATTTCTCCTTCTTGCATTGTGTGTTTGTAGATTTAGGTCTCTTGGAAGCTTGGAAATCATTGAAGATAAATTTTCAAGGTTTCTCAAGTCTTCTTCTCATTGAAAAAGTAAAAATATCAACAAAATCTCATATTTTAGACCCGTAAATCAGAGTTTCAAAAGTAGACACATGTAGGAAGTTAAAGTGTAGATCAGAAGCTTTAGATTCCACTTTTGAAAATATAGAAATTCAAAAGTGGACTCATTATCCATGGGTGGATAATGAGTCCCACTCTCAGGTCATTTATTAGTTTTCTACATTTTCAGATACCCTTTTGTCTGAAATGGGTTTTGGCTCAGTTTTGTAGAACTAGGATTGATTGGCCTAGAATGGCGAATGGGTCCTACCAAGCCTAACAATTAGGATTATCAACATTTAAAAAGCTATTTCCAATCTTCATCCACATTCCAAGTGCACACTTTGAATTTGATTCATTTTTGTTGCAATTTTCTATTCATTTTTAGGTGATTTTGTATTACACAATGTGTTTTCAAACAAGTTGTTTCCCTTTAGTTTCTATTCATTATTCAATCAATATTTTTAGTTTCTTGCATTCAAACATTACATCTAGGCATATTGCATCCATATTCCATCAATATTGCATTGAATTTGAATGTGACAAGCATTTTTGGCCCTTGTTACTCCTTTTAGGTGAAAAACCCTATAAGCTTTAGAAAGGAATAGGGTGCCAAAAATTTGGGGTTCAATACATGCCTCTAAAATGCATATAGATCTTTGGATACCAATTAGAGATATGAATCAATTGAAAAGAAAACCATTGACCATATTTTAAGAGGACTTCAAACATATTAAGTACATCTTAATTGATGAAATGAGCTTCTTGGGCCCCAAGTTTTTACTCAAAATAGATAGTCAATTGTGGAAAGCATTTCCTACTAGGCATATGCAACCATTTGGTGGTGCATCTGTTATACTTGTAGGTGACCTCTCACAGTTTCCACTTGTTTTAGATAGGCCTATCTATGCTTCTTGTTCCACAGCCTTGGCTCTTTGGCACACTTTTAATATTATTGTCACACTCAAAACAATATTTTGCCAATGTGGAAAATCCAATACACAACAATAGTTCCATAGACTCCTTTTAATATTAGAAATTCTCAAAAATATCAAGTTGATTAGCAAAATCTTATGAATTGAAAAAATTTCATGCTTTCAGTTGAACAAAACTAAGAGTTTGATGCAATTATTCACTTATTTTCATCAAATAGGTTGGTCACCTTGAACAATAGAAAGATACTTCAACAGTTAAATGTTACCATTGCAATTAGTATTGCTGAAACTACTTAGTATAATACACCTGATGATGGAAATGATGAGCAACTTCAAGTAGATCTCTTACTTGCAATTGGTGAACAACTAATGTTAACAACAAATCTATGGGTGGCAACTAGCCTAGTCAATGACTCATTTGGTTTTGTTAAGTCTATCATATATGGTAGGGGTGCTAAACCACCTCAACTGCTTGAATATGTTGTTGTGCACTTCCCAAACTACATTGGCCCAACATGGGATCAAGACAACCAAAAAGCCATCCCCATTCCCCCGATTACATGGGGAAGCCAAACATAGCTCCCTTTGACAATGGTTTGAGCAATAATAATACATAAATATCAAGGCTTAACACTAGAGAAAGCTACAATATATATTGGAACAAAAGAATAACAAGGACTAACATTAATAGCTCTTTTCAATGTAAAATCAATTACAAGAATATGTATAGATCTTTCTTTCTCCTTTTATAGATACTCTAGATTACATGCCAACAAATACAGTGCACTCTAAATCAAAGAAGAGGATCACCTCCAATAATTGTGTGCATTGCCATCATGATGAAATGTTTGTATTCTTTTTGATAACTATAGCACTTCCCCTTACCCTCTTCATTTCAATGCATATAGAATTTCCACCATTTCTAATTTTGCTTCCTTGTCATTCCCTCCATACTATAGTTGCAATCACTCCCACCAAGCTAGTAGAGTTTTTCTTCTATTGTTATTACTATGAGAAGTTGTTGTTCAATTCTTGCATTATGCTTCTCCTCTCCTTCAATGAAAAACCTAAATTCCTTGGAATCTTCTTTGGTTAATGATGCCACTTCCAGTCCTCTTTCCTTCAAACTATTTGTGTCTAACTATATCTAATTGAAACCATTTGATATGTGCATGATCATCCTCAAAAAAATAGGTCCTTAAGTGGCAAAAAATTTAGAAATATCAAATTTAGCCAACTTGACGTAAAAATTTGAATAAGTTATCTATATTATTTCAAAAATTATATGTAAGAATAGAATCTGTATCAAATTGAATGTAGTTTCTATACTACTAACTTTATTTAAAAAGAAATGTATTTGGTGAAAATTTCAAATTTCAATGCAGTAGTACTTAAGTTTCAAAGAAAAAATAAGTAGGTGTTTGTCTTACCACTCTAACCACAATAAAATGATAATATTTTTTTCTAAGATTTTATATATAAATAAAGGACTCATGTCCCAATGTGATGCATATTTTTTTGTAATTTTTTTCCAAGTAAATAATTAATGATGAATTTGTTATTGCAACTTTTAAAAAATATAAAAACTCGTATGTCTAACCACCTTAACTTGGTCAAAACTTCATGAAATTCATTTTTTGTTTTTAAATCCTATATTATGCAAAGTGCAAAATGTGAGAGACGTTTTGTATTCAAAATTTTTGATACCGTTTGAAATCTATATATGTTTTTCAATTATCCTATCAATCAGGGCTTTATTCGTAATTCAAATAGTAAATGAATAATGATCAATTATTAAATTCAAATTAAAGCATAATTTATATTGGTGGAAAGCTAAGAATCTCCTTTAAAAACCCTTTTTATTTCATCAATTTTAGGTAAAAAAAAGTCGTCAGCCACATACCCTACACAAATCCATTATATCACCACTTTTTGGCCCATCATGATCTTTCACATACCTCATTTTAGATTGCAAATTTTCTCAGTTGTAACTATAGATCTCCACAATGCTAAATAGCTTCATGATCATATTTTTGGCATGGTGTACAAGCTACAACTACATTAAATTTATATACAAGGTAAGGCTATATGTCCTCTATTCCATCTCTTATTTCACAACTATATGTCAAATTATTTGTCATAAATGATACAACTATATATACTTTTAAAAATGTGTAACATTGATTTCAACTCAACAAAATTGTCAAGTGCCAAAAAAGAATTATATGGGAGTTATAATCATAAACATAATGCATCCCATTGTGTGTACAAGGTATGCCTACATCTTATTTATTTGATCTCTTCTATAGAAGGTGCATTACATATTATTTGTTATAAATTAAATACAACTGGTTATATTTCTTAATTTAGATATTTTCTACAAATGACACATGTTTTACCGCACCAAACTTCACATTTTCCTTGTGCATAACTATATCTTATTGAAACCATTTTATATTGAAAATATTCTTAGTTGTAACTACAAATCTCCACACTGCTAAATAGCTTCATGATCAAACGTTTGGCATGGTGGACAAGCTGCAACTACATTCTATTTATATACAATGTAAGGCTATATGTCCTTTATTCCATCTCTTATTTCACAATTTCATCTCAAATTCTTTGTCACAAATTTGATACAACTATATATACTTTTAAAAATGTATAACACTTATTTCAACTAAAGAAAATTCTCAGGTGCCCAAATATTGATCTCACCATTGATCAAAGTGGTGGATAGTGTATGTTCTTTCTCAAGGGGTTGGTAAGAGCCCATGAGGCTCCATGACCCAAAATGGTAGGGTGGAGAGAAATCCTTCCTTTTTTGTGTTCATACTACATCTCGTTGTGTGCACAAGGTATGCCTACATCTTATTTATTTGATCTCTCCTATTGTCTACAGGTGCATTACATATTATTTGTTATAAATTATAGAACTATTTATATTTCCTACTTTAGATATTGTTTACCAATGACACATGTTCATCACACAAAAATTCACATTTTCCTTTGATTTTTGTAGAGCATACTCAATAAAAACAAATTTAGCGATAAGAAGAATACTATAATGGACATAATGATAATGATCATATCATCAAAAAATCAACCTATAATGAGTGATTGCTGATATGGGATGTTTATATTTGTTAAATGCTTCACACTTCTATTTGATAGAATTTTTTCTCTTCATTTATAACATTGACTATGGTTGTTCTCGATTATCATCGAATATTTTTGGGATCTCAAATAACATCACAATATTCTCCTTTGTGTTGTATTGAAAAACTCAACTCAAATTTATCTTCCCTCAATGGCTATATTTTGTGTTAATTTTATCTATTGGCTATCAATAAACTACTCCCAAATTCTTTAAATTTCCATTTCAAGCACTAGCGTATTCTTTCAATGCACTGTTCTCTTTCTTGCATATTGAAAATGTTCTTGGTTGTAACTACAGATCTCCACAATGCTAAGTAGCTTCATGATTGCATATTTGGCATGGTGTACGAGTTGCAACTACATTCCATTTATATACAATGTAAGACTATATGACCTTTATTCCATCTTTTATTTCACAACTACATCTCAAATTCTATGGCAGAAATGATACAATTGTATATACTTTTAAAAATGTACAACACTGATTTCAACGTAACAAAATTCTCAGGTGCTAAAACAAAATTATATCAGAGTTATAATCATAAACATACTACATCCCCATGTGTGCATAGGGTATGCCTACATCTTGTATATTTGATCTCTTCTATTATAGGTGCATTACATATTATTTGTTATAAATTATAGAACTATTTATATTTCCTAATTTAGATATTTTCTACTAATGACCCATGTTCATCGCACTAAACTTCATATTTTCCTTATGTGTAACTATATCTAATTGAAACCATTTCAGATTGCAAACATTCTCAGTTGTAACTATAGACCTCCATGCTACTAAATAGCTTCACAATCACATGTTTAGCATGGTGTACAAGCTGCAACTACATTCTATTTATATACAAGGTAAGGTTATATGTCTTTAATTCCATCTCTTATTTCACAACTACATCTCAAATTATTTATCATAAATGTGTTGGAAACACAAGGGAAAAAAACTAAGGGAGGGTGAATCAATTGTCACATAAATTATACTTATTAAAATTATTCTCAGATTTGATAAATAAAAATGAAAGTATAAACCATTACCACATCAAAAGTGAACATAACACCAATTTTTTTTAACATGGAAACCCTATTAGGCAGAAAACCATGGTGAAGGTTAGTCCACAAGATTATACTCTATTAAAAGTATAAAAGAATTATAAATGGGGAACACCCATGCATTTAGGTATACTGCCTAGCGCACACTGCTCATAAAAGAAGGTGTACTACCCAAAGGAAGACTTGCTGTCTTATAGTAACATTTAGATTACATCCAAAATATTTTGAACTAAGAAGGTAGTATCTTCTAATGCCTGATTACAGTCTTGGTTAAGCACATGGACTCTTCTTCACACTTTACTTCTACCTTCAAAATATTACAATATTATTCCCACACATCACTCAGCATAATTCACACACCACAACTTCAAATGGTATAAAAAATCAATCATATATATCCACAACTAAGGATAACATCAACTACTTGTCGGTTTTAGAAAAATATAAAATATGTATAAACTGTTGGCCCAAAACAATAAAAAATTATCAATGCAAACCAAGCAATGTTGACCACAACATAGTAAGGAACAAAAAAAACATCCTCAAATATGGAACACCTTCAAAAATTATGCCTCGAAGATCCACAACATGCTACAATCACCCAATTGGCCATGATCATGAAAAACATAAACTCACAGAGGAAAATTACCAATTGTGAGCACAACAATCAATGTAGGCCAACAACACAAATAGAGCATGATCTAGAAACATCCACAAGCATAATGAATCACCAAAGAAGAATCCACAACAACTCAAATTACTATAATCACATTATCTTCTTTCAAGAACACCAACTGAAGCAACATAACAACTGTCAAAACATAGATACTCATAACTTGATCAAATCTTCATGAAAACCTCTAGAACTTCATGTGAATAAACTAAATGTACTTTTCAAAAAACCCTTTAATCCACAACCTATTATCATCAATATACTAAGCTAGCCATCAATATGTTGGCTATACTGAACTTCACTATATCACCGACAACCTGCAACTTATTTTTTTACAATTTTCTCAATATCTTTGATATATACAACCTTAAAGAAATTAATTCCAATAGTGTTGACATCAATTATAGCCACATATTAGAAATATACAACAATCTCCCCCTTTTACATTGATGGCAACACAAGATGGGAAAAACCGCATCAACGACTCTTTCTCTTAGCACATACTTCCCCTTAGATTTTGACTCTTTTCTCTTTAACTCTTTCATAGTTTTTCACATGAATCTTCTCCCCATTTGACATAAATGAAAGATACAAACATCATCTTTCTCCACACATCCTTTGAACCACATTTCTGAACATTTGACTACTCCCCCTGGGTAGCAGCCACCACAACATCAATCTAGATCACAAGATATGACTATGAAATGCACATACTAATGCAAGTCAATGCATATTAATTTTGATTAGGAGGGGTAACCACCCCTAGCTTCCCTCTAAGATACTCAAAAGTATCCTTAGGCAAGAGCTTGGTAAATATATCTACAATATGTTCCTTACTAGGCACATACTCCAATCTGACTTCCTTTTCACTCACCTTCTTTCTCAAAAAGTGAAACTTGATGGATATATATGCTTGGTTTTTGAATGCAACACTGGATTCTTAGAAATGTTAATTTCACTTGAATTATAATATAATATAGCAATAGGTTCATCATATAGAACTTTGATATCTTTCAACATCTGTTTCATCCACAACACTTGAGTGCAATTGTTAGCAACAAAAATGTATTCTTCCTCTACAGTAGATAAAGAAATGGCATTCTTCTTTTTACTTAACCATGAAATCAACTTCTTTCCCAAGAAAAATGCACCACCGCTAGTACTCTTTTTATCATTCACATCTCTTGTGCAATCAACATCATTAAAAGAACTCAAATTAAGTTCATCTTCTTTAGGATACCATAGTCCAAAATCAACTATCTCATTTATGTACCTAAAAATCCTCTTCACAGCTATCACATGAGATTCCTTAGGATCAACTTGAAATCTTGCAATAATGCATATGGCATTTATGATATTAGGTATAGTTTGAGTCAAATAGAGCAATCTACCAATCATGGATCTATATCTAGTCTGATTTGTCTTAGGAGAGTCATCATCTTGTGTCAACTTACATCCAGTCACAATAGGTGTACCAACTGGCTTTGAATTTTCCATACCAAACTTCTTTAGCAATTCTTTCACATACTTGGACTAAGATATAAAGAGCCCTTTATCTAGCTAAGTAATTTGCAATCTTAGAAAGAATTTAATTTCTCCAATCATAGGCATCTAAAACTCACTCTAAATCTCATCAACAAACTTCATGCACAAACTATCATCTCCTCCAAAAATTATATCATCAACAAAGACTTCAACAATCATATCTTTATCATGATGAATAATGAAATACAAATTACTATCTACAGTACCTTTATTAAACCCAAGCTTCAACAAATACTTGTACAATCTAGCATACCATGCTCTTGGGACTTCCTTAAGTCCATACAATGCTTTCTTCAACTGACAAACCTTATCTCCCTGATTAGTCAATTGAGGGTATGTGCAGGATCATCATGGAAAAAATAGGCCCTTAAGTGGCAAATTTTTTTAAAAAATTAGAGTTAGTCAACTTGACGTAAAAATTTGAGTAAGTTATCTATATTATTTCAAAAATATGTAATAATAGAATCTATAGAAAATTGAATGTAGTTTCTAAACTACTAGGTTTATTTTATAAAAAAATATATCTATTTGGTGAAAATTTGAAATTTCAATGCAATAGTACTTGAATATCAGGAAAAAAAATAATTAGGTGTCTGTCTGACCACCCTAACCACAATAAAATGATAATATTTTTTTATAATATTTTAGATACAAGTAGAGGACTCATGTATGATGTGATGCATAATTTTTTGCAATTTTTTTCCAAGTAAATAGTTAATTATGATTTTTTTATTACAACTTTTAAAAAATATAAAAACTCGTATGTTTGACCACCTTAACTTGGTCAAAACTTCATGAAATTCAACTCTCTTTTTTAATCCTATAATATGTGAATCATAGAATGTGACACATGTTTCGGATTCAAAAAATATGATACCATTTGAAAGCTATAGATGTTTTTCAATCATCCTATCAATCAGGACTTTAGTTGTAATTCAAATAGAAAATGAATAATAATTCATTATTAAATTCAAAGTAAAGCATAATTTATATTGGTGGAAAGCTAAGAATCTCCTTTAAAAACCCTTTTCGTTTCATCAATTTTGGTTTAAAAAAAAGTTGTCAGCCACATGGGCCATCATTTCAACTACATATCACCATTTTTTGGCCCATCATGATCCTGCACATACCCTTGAAATCCATCAAGTTGCTCAATATACACTTCTTCTTCCAGCTCACCATTTAGAAATGTTGACTTGGCATTCATCTGATAAACCTTCAAGTTTTCATAAGCAACATAAGCAAGAAATAGTCCCATAGCTTCAATCCTCTCAACAAGAGCAAAATTTTCTTCAAAGTTGATTCCTTCCATCTGAGAATATCATTTACACACAAGTCTTGCTTTGTTTCTAACAACTTCAACTTGCTCATTTAATTTGTTCCAAAGGACCCATTTATTTCCAATTGCATTTTTGTCCTTAGGTCTAGGAATAGGAATCCATGTATTATTCTTCTCAATTTGCAATAGTTCTTTCATTTCTTCCACCCAATGTTCATCTTTGCATGCTTCATTGACACTATTAGGCTCATTCTTTGAGATCAAACAATATTCTTGTACAATTCTTCTCCTGGTTTGAACAACTTTTTTCTTATCACCAATAATATAATCTCTTGAGATTTAGTCTTACATACCTTTGAGTCTTAGGGAATTCTTGAACTTCAAGCTCTTTTGATCTCACTTTTGCACTTTCACTAGTTTCTTCCTCTTGATTTTCCTGATTCACCAGAATGATCTGAACTTGATTTAGGGTTTGAGCTTTCTTTGCTTTATCTGAACTATCATTCTGATCATCTGAATCATATCTACAAGTTCTGGATGGTCTAATTGTGTCTTCATCAACCTTGTCATTTTCACTTTCAATTACTTTCCTCAATCTCTTACTGTAGCACCGGTAGGATTTACTTTTAGTAGAATAACCAAGAAAGATTCCTTCGTCACTTCTAGCATCAAAATTTCCTATATCTTCATCTCTTTTGATATAGAATTTACTCCCAAATATTTTGAAGTATCTAACAGTAGGCTTATGACCAAACCATATCTCATAAGAAGTCTTACCGATATCACCTTTGACATGTACCTAGTTGAGAGTGTAAACGATAGTACTCATACCTTCTCTCTAGTAGATATGTGGAACATTTCCTTCTAGCATCATAGTACTAACAACTTCTTGAATTGTCTTGTTGTTCCTTTCCACAACTCCATTTTGCTAAGGGGTCCATGGGGTAGATAATTGTCTCTTTATCCCATGCTCTTCACAAAAATAATTAAACTCATCAGAAGAGAATTCACCACCTCTATTTGATCTCAAACATTTAATCTTCAGGCCTGTCTCTATCTCAACCATAGCCTTAAAAATACTGACTATCTCTAGAGCTTCATATGTTTACCTTGGGAAAGTAACCCACATCATTCTAGAATAATCATCAATAAGTAAAATGAAATACCTATCTCCTTGTAAACTTTTGACTCTAGAAGGACCACACAAGTTAATATGCACAAGCTCCAACAATTCATTCGAACAATGTTCTTTCCTTCGAGATGAAACTCTAGTTTTCTTCCCTAATTGACATTCCTTGCATATAATATTACTAGGTTTTATTGACTTAGGAGGATCTCTCACTTCCTGAGTAGAGATTATCTTGATAATATTTTCAAAGTTTACATGACACATTCTCCTATGCCACAACTAACCCTCATTAACTTGAGCAATAAGACAACTTTTACTAGCAGTACCTAGGTGAAAGATATTACCTTTTTTTTTTGTACCACATGCAATAACATTTCTGAAACTCCCCAATATTCTACACTTTCCATTCTTGAATTGAAGATTGTATCCCTTGTCAACCATCCATCCAACACTTAAAATATTATGCTTCAAACCTTCCACATATAGAACATCATTACTATTATTCTTACCATTAAGAGAAATGGATCCTCTACCATGGATTACACCATCTTTGTTATCACCAAATCTTACAACACCACCATCATACTTTTTCAAGCTCACAAATTTACTTTTATCACCTATCATATGATGAGAGCATCCACTCAATCACCCATTCATCTTTTTCTTCAACTTTGGTAGCTAGAGCTTTCTCCACATTTGTGCAACTAGTAGATTTAGTAGGTACTAGATTTTTTTCCTTGATAGCAATAAATCCCCATTCATCCTCACTTAAATTCCCTTTATCATATTCATCATCTATCACACCTTCATCAGTAGCATAATAACTCTTTCTTTAGAATCTAGGCTTGTTAGGTCATGACTTAGGAACTCTTTCCGAACACCTTGAGGAAAAATGACCTATCTTATTACAAGACAAACATTTAATAGGAAATTTCCTTTTATACTTACCTTCTCCTCTAGCTTCCCTCTTGACAATAAATGCTTCAAGCTCATATAGGTTTCTCTCTTCTTCTTCAATCTCTCTCATTTTCTACTCATACTTGGACATTTTTCTTGAAGAAATTTCTCCTAGATCATATCTCTGCTTATCTTTTCTAGAGATAGTAGCTTTGAATGCAAACTCTATCTTAGGAAGAGAATCACCAAACCCACTTAACTCAAAAGTAGTGAGCTTACAATCAACATGTCTCTGGTTACAATTGTCACAATCTAGATCTCCTCAATAGCAGTAGCTTTGTGTTTATATGTAGCAAGCAAGGATCTGGGCACTTTAGCCACAATCTCTGATTCTTCCAATGTTCCACTAGCACATATAATACTACACAAAAGTTCATTCACTCTTTGTATAAAAGAAGTGATATTCTCATCTTCACCTATTCTCAACATTTCATATTTTCATTTCAGGTTTTGCTACTTAATAGTCTTTACATGGGAATCACCTTCATACAAAGTCTCCAACTTTTTCCAAATCTCATAAGCAGTCTTCAGCTCCATTACATTTTTCATCTCAAAATCAGTTAGAGCACTCAAGAATGCTTCCTTAGCCCTGATATTGTACTCAACTTCCTTAATCTCACTTGCAGTAGAAGGACCATTCTATGGGATGACATACCTATTCTTTGTAATTGTCTAGTAAGGTTCACTAATGCATCCCATATGACACTCCATTCAATTCTTCCACAGAGAATAATTAGTTCCATCAAATATCAGACTATCCTTCTTATATGTTGCCATCTTGAATCACCTCAAGCTATTAAGATTCTTCTGAGCAACCTAGTCTAATACCAATTATTGGAAACACAAGGGTAGAAAACTAAGAGGGGGTGAATTAGTTGTCATAGAAATTATACTTGTTAAACTTATTCTCAGATCTAATAAATAAACATGAAAGCATAAACGATTACCACATCAAAAAAACACATAATAAAAATATTTTTTATGTGGAAACCCTCTTAGGGGAAAAACAATAGTGGAGATTAGTCCACAAAATTATACACTATTAAAAGTATAAAAGAATTATAAATGGGGAATGCACATTCATCTAGGCATACTGCCTAGAGCACACTTCTCAAATACAAAAAGGATTATCTCCCAAAGGAAGACTAACTGTCTTATAGTAATATTCAGATTACATCCAAAAGATTTTGAAATGAGAAGATAAAATCTTCTAATGCCTAATTACAGTTTTAGTTAAGCACATAAACTCTACTTCACACTTTACTTCTACTATCAAAAGATTAGAACATTATTCACACACAACACTCAACATTATTCACACACAACACTCAACATACTTCACACACCACACCTTCAAATGGTATAAACAATCAATCATATATATCTTCAACTAAGGATAGCATCAACTACATGTTGGATTCAACAAAATATAAAATGTGTACAAACTATCGGCCCAAAAAAAAAACAATTATCAATGAAAACCAAACAATGTTGGCCACAACATAGTAAGGATCCAAAAAAAAATCCTTGAATATGGAACACCTTCAAAAATTATTCCTCAAAGATCCACAACACAGTACAATCACCTTATTGGCCATGATCATGAAAAACATGAACTCATGGAGGAAAATTACCAATTGCAAGCAGAACAATCAATGTAGACCAACAACACAAATAGAGCATCATCTGGAAACATTCAAAAGCATCATGAATCACCATAGAATATCTAAAACAACTCAAATTACTAGAATCACATTATCTTCTTTCAAGAACACCAACTAAAGCAACAAAACAACTATCAAAACACATATACTCATAACTTGATCAAATCTTCATGAAAGCCTCTAAAACTTCATGTGGATAAACTAGATGTACTTGTCAACAAGCCATTTAATCCACAACCTCATATCATCAATATATTGAGCTAGCCATCAGTATGGTGGCCATATTGAACTTCACTATATCACCAACAACCTCCAACTTATTTTATTATAATTTTCTCAATATCCTCGACATATACAACCTTAAAGACATTAATTCCAATAGTGTTGACATTAATGATAGCCACATATCAGCAATATCCAAAAAAATGATACAACTATATATACTTTTAAAAATGTATAACACTGATTTCAAGTCAAGCAAATTCTCATGTGTCGAAACATTGGTTTCACCATTGATCAAAGTGGTGGAAAATGTATGTTCTTGCTTATGGTTTTGGTGAGATCTCATGAGGCTCCATGACTTAATATGTAGGGTGCAGAGTAGGTATTCTTTTGATCTCTCCTATTGTAGGTGAATTACATATTATTTATTATAAATTATAGAACTCTTTATATTTCTCAATTTAGATATTGTCTACCAATGACATGTGTTCATCGCTCTAAACTTCATATTTTCCTTTGATTTTTGCAAAACATACTCAAGAAAAAAAAATTCAATGATAAAAAGAATACTATAATTGACATAATGATAATGATTATATCATAAAAAAAAGCCTACAACAGGTGAAATTTCCAATATGGGTTGTTTATATTTGTTAAATGCTTCACACTTGAACCATTTGATAGAAATATTTCTCTTCATTTATAAAATTTACTATGGTTGTTCTCGATTATCATGGAATATTTTTGGAATCTCAAATAACTTCACAATATTCTCCTCTACATAGTTGTATTGAAAAACTCAATTCAAATTTATCTTCCCTGAATGGCTATTATTTGTGTTAATTTTATCTATTGGTTGTCAATAAACTACTCCCAAATGCTTTAAATTTCCCTTTCAATGCACCATTCTCTTGCCTACATATTGTTCTATATGGTCACGATAGCAATTCTACTTTTGTCTTCAACTCCTATGCTCTCTCCCAAATTGTTCTTAGAACCCCCCTCTTTAATTCCTCCTATGCGTGTACAAATCCTTTCCATTTGGACTTCCCCTCTGCCTATAACCTCATTGTTGCATGTCACTACAAGAAATTGCTAGTTTTATGTATATTGGAATTTGTGAATCTCATTTGGATCATCATCCACCTAACACCATTCATTTCCACCTTGTTATTTGATTGATTTTTCGCTTGGTTTTTCTCGTATTAGTAAATTCCTTCAATAATAGGCCAAATTCTTGATTCATATTATGGTGTACACTTAATTCTTTTAATTTTAATTGAAAACTATGGTAAAGTACTCAAGTGCATCCAAATTTTATTATTTCACATTGTTATTTTGAAATTAAAAATATAATCACTATCCCTTTTTTATTATTACTATATTATTATTTGTGTCTTTGAGTTATATTAATATATCAAATAATTTTAATTTAATCGAGCATTGTTAGTTTTAGTCTTATCAGTTATAGTCTTAGGAAGAAACATATTTGATAATCCTATGTACTTGCATAAATATAGTAGGCACATAGAACTCAAGGTCATCTATAGACCAACACCTAAAATGTTAAGGCTCAATCATAATGGTCTTTCCCATCTGTCCCTCTTAGGAATTAGATGATTCACAATTTGAACACTAATAATAGAGATATTGTATCCTCTCTTTTGATATGATATTTTCAATCTTACCATGTAATCACAAACACTTATTTATATTAGGCTCCTTATTAAATTAATTCACAATAGTATGATAGAAAGTGTATTCCCTTGAAATTTTAGATCAACTCAACACTCAATAATGCATTTGCAAAAAACCACATATTGACAATCTTATAGAATTATCACACATTCAAATAGTTATTTTTGCAAATATACATCATCTATGCACAACATGGTTACTCCCACTTGTGTGACATATGCATAAAGTGATTAAATCATATATTTCACAAGTACACATAATGATCATTTTAGGTGTATGTCAGTGTACAAACAAAAAATAGATTATACACACATCAAAGGTACACATGGTGACTAGCTTATGTATAAATTACATATGCCTATTGTGACTAGTTAATACCCATATAAAAGGTAGACATAGTGACTAGATCAAGCATGCATCATGGCAACCCCATATTTGCACATGAACATAAAACTTGAAATAAAAATTTTCTATTTTAAAATAATATATCAATCAACCATAATCATGATACACTAGATGGTAAAAAAATTTCCACTTGTAGATGTTGCACATGCAACATTGAAAAGAGAATGCTACCTAATGTGAAGAATCAGAAATAACAAGTAGGTGATATAGAGCTCATCCTAAACAGCTTCCCTTGATGAGGGTAGCATAGTTTTGGCATGATATCTCCAAATAAGGTACCTTAAGGGAGAACATAGACAAGTTACACAGTTCCTCCTTTAGGTTTATAGGTGTTAGCAGAATGGTAACACCTCAAAGGAATTATGTAAATTTTCCTATAACCAAATGAATTCCCTAAAAAAGAAAATAAAAAAATTAGAACTTAAAAACTTTTGAATAATTATTCAAATGATAATTTAAGGTGTTTCAAGAATCTTAGGTGATATACCCAATTCACAAAGTGAAACAATGAAAAGTGTGGTGTGGTTTCTTTCTTTTGCTTCTATGGTTTTGGACCTAAATGGAGAAAGACCAATTATTCAACATTTCACTCAAGAACAAAGCCTTGACATTTCAATGCAAAGGAGATTGAAATCTAAGAAAGGGAAGGTTCTAGGGATTGAATAATGTATAGTGAGGGGTTAACCACCAAGTGTAAAATTGGAAAACACAAAATGTTGGAAAACACAGTTTGATATGCAAAATGACCTAGAAATGCAAGTAAAATGCAACAGAAAACTATGAAACTGGAAATGTCCACATGGAGAACTAAAGATGGTAGAATGGAGTGGATCACTAAAAATTCTACTCTTGAAGTTGGCTGGGACTCATATGCTAGGCTGGGTGAATTAGTCTAGTTTTTTGGAAAATGCACTAAAGTAGGTTTTAGCCAAAAGAGTATCTAGATCTATAAAAATCTTGTTTAGGCCTGTACAATGGGACTCATTCACCAATAGTGGTGAATCAATACACTTCTACTTTACCAAAAAATATAAAGTATATTTTGTGCCTCTTGGTTTTCTTTGTCCTTGTTGACTCGTTTTCGGATTCGAAAATATAAAATACCACATGTAGGTCTTTTCCAAGCTTTTGCAAGGCTTGATGACAACTTTGAAAATTTTTAGGGACTTGATAACTATTCTCCAACATTGCTTCTTGGAAAATAAGAAACCTAGCTCTACAAATCACACACAAGAAGAGGGAAAAATTTTGTGGGGTCAGGGAATAGGGGTTTGGCTTGGTCAAACCACTTATTGGTAATTAAACCTTGAAATAGAATGAGATATTAAAGAGAATGATGAATGAAAAAATAGAAATGTTACAACTCAGGAAACCCTAGTAATAAGGTTTTGCAAAACATGTAAGTAATGGCTCCAATGGATGTAGACTTGGAATATTTCTTGATGTTGATAGATCTTGAATGCAATGCTTGCTTGGAAAAAAAATCCTACATCACAATTGTTAGCTCTAAAATAACATGATGCAAGTAATCCTTGACATAATGATTGATAATTTAAGAATGCTCTTGAATGCTTGATAATTTTTCCTTGAAATAACTTGAATGCTCTTGTTAACGTTCAAGTTCTATTGTGAACTCTCTTGAATGCTAGGTGTGAATATGAGTGAAAGTACACTTAATTTATACTAAATTATACAATAATTACTAAAATTGCAACACTACAAGCCAACATCAGATCTAGGAGAATAAAATCCTAGTAAAAATTTAATTTAAATTTGAAATTTGGTCACACGGGACTCATTCACCTA